>OX376315.1:16080836-16086040 GCA_947369225.1 Hofmannophila pseudospretella
TTTTTTTGTAGTCTTTTTTACACCTTTGACTTGAGTCAAAGCTCTTGATAATGCAATTTAATTCTTTTTTGCTTATGTAATTTTTGTTTAAATAATGTTTTCATCTAATGTAGTCGCTCATCTTTTGTTTGTGTATTTTTTTTTTTTTTTTCAAATGATGTTAACAATGTTTATCCTTAACATTAATACAATGGTAAGTTATATGCTAAGTGATATGCTAAATTTAATGTTTACAAACGTGTGGTTTATAATTGAAATTATTATACAGGTTAATTGTATTGTACACACTTTTATATATGGTGCCTAATTGCCTAGTTGTTGACCGAATCGGCTCGTCGTTCGGATTAAGTGTTTGTTGTTGGCGTTTCGCCTTTGCACTTTCTCAGCTCCACCAAAACCTTAGTGTCTCCAGCTGTTATAGCCATTTTGGTGATGTAGGCAATAATATTACTAGGTGCCGTTCTCGAGGCCGCCAAGATAAAGTGCGCCACTGCGTCATTGCTGTCGTCGCTGTAGTACGTGCAGCTCTGAGTGTGTCGTGAGACAGCGACGACTGCATGCGGGATGCTGTCGTAGATGTTGTTTTTCCCTGTTTTAGTTCTTATAATTATGACCGTGTTATATGTGAGGCCCTGCGCTTCGTGCACCGTGAGCACACGCGATGACTCGCCCGCCCCAAAACCCATTTCGCGGAGCAGTTCTTTGTCCGCCTGTGTATGGACTAGGTATAGGCAGTTTGTGATATCCCTCGGTATAGTCCCCCCCGAATATCTCTCCATTTTTAATGAGGTCACTTGACTCCTCGATGAGTAGATACCCGGGTAGATTTGACGCAAGGCATATGCGACGTCCATTGGGTTTCGGTGCGTGCATATGAGTTCCTGCGTGATGCTCACGATGCGGTCGGGTCTCGCATATTGTTGAACAAACAGGTTGTCTCTGTCTATGTAGGGGATCTGGTTGAAGTCCCCTATTAGCACCAGTGTATTTGCTCCGGCCAGTTGGCTCGCCATGACTAGAGCTCCGAGGTGGTTCATGAGCGCCTCGTCCACTGTTATACGGTCGTATCCCGTCGTGCCGTCCTTCCCCGTGGGTAAACCGTTTACCAGTATAGAGGCTAGAGTTCTTACGTGCCTCTTTCCGTCCTCGACTCCACGCTTACTCTTCAGCCGCTCCCTGACGTCTGCGGCGGCTTCCAGAGTAGTCGTGATGATGAGGTCTTTACCTGGTGTGAAATGGTTTATGATCCACGTGGTTTTTCCGCAGCCGGGTACGCCGTTTATCCACTCGATTTTTGGTTCCTTCCAGGTGCTGAAGCTCCGCTCCTCCTCTATTCCCGAGCATAGAGCGTCTGCCCTTTTGAGAACGTGGACATCCAGCATTATACGAGTGCGCTCGCTGACGACTAGGTGCCTTTCTGTCTCTGGGGCAACAAATTTACTCTGGTCCGACGTTTCATCTACAGGGGTGACAAACCCACATCCGATGCCGTACGCCGCCATGTATTTACCCGATTTGTTGCCCTTTATGACTTCACCTGTCATATTGTCAAATATTGCCGCTTTCTCGGACTCCAGCTTGTCGGCTAGCCTTTTGTTATTTTTTGTGAAGGCATTTAGGATGTCTTTGCAGGTTTCCTCCGTTATGCGTAGGTGTCCGGCTGTTGATGCCCGGAACTCCAGGAAAGCATTGATCATGTGTTTTAGGGGGGTATCCGCGGCTATTAGTTTTGGAGGCTCCACCAGCTTGAGATCGGCCTTTGTTGGACTGGGGTTGGAGGTTGTGTCTGGTAGCTCTCGGGACGGAATGGTTTTGTCCCGTTTTAAAAAGGTGTCCAGAAAGGTAGCGATTGGGTTACCTTGAGCTAATTCCCTCATTTTCCGTTTCCATCCGGCCTGCTCGATTGGTGTTTGTTGAGCACTTCCGTCTGCCGCTTGTGACAAGGCTGTTAGTTGTCTGTATGTGTCCAGTTGGTCCGTTTGTTTTTGATTCCAGGCATCTTCTCTCCGAGTTGTTTTTTCAGAGGCTCGTTTCTCCTGGAGTGTCTCGCTGTTGGTTTTTGGAGACTCAGGTGCAATTTGGCCGGGATCATACGTCCAACTCGTCCCCGGGTTCCGCTGCGAACCTGCCCCATCGCGCCTGTCACCATCACGGTTTACCGTTTTTGGTTTTGGCTGCATGAAGGAGAGGTCTTCGCCGCGGTCTTCGTACATGATTATTCTTAGAGTGTCCGCGCATCGCCTCACATCCGCATAGAATGCCACGTCCGCTTTTATGTTGCTCACTACCATAGAGTCCACGCTGATTGTTGCCCCCATTTTTCCGCTCAGTTCTGCGGCGGATTTTAGCGATTCCAATATCACTATTAGGTTTATGTAATCCTCTGCTGTAACGATGGGGATAATTATCAACGTTTTCCCAGTTTTTGTTCCGCCTTTGCGTACTTTGATTCCTTTTATTGTTATTTCAGGAAGCTGCATGAGTTCCGGTGATTTCATTTTAGGTTTGTTTGTGGAGCCTTTTAACGCCGCTCCGTAACCAGGAGACATGGCCACCCTGCCGTTGTCAAGGCCGCGTACAAAAACTATTCCTAGCTTTTCGCGTGCCGTGTCCATGAAAAGAGCTACCGTCCGCAGCGTCACTCCCGGGGTACTCACGTCCGTCAGGTCCAGTAAGGTCCTTGATTCCTGTTCGATGGTTTGAGTGGATGTTTCGCTTTCAGCCTCTGTGTCTAAGGTGTGGTCCGACACTTGGATTTGTTGTGTCTGCGTGGGTTGTTGCTGACTCGTCGCGGTTGGTGTTTTATTTCTTACTGCCGCTTTACGCATGACACTTTCAGCGAAACTCAGGAAGAACTCTCTCTTTGACCCGTCGGAAATGACCTCGCTAAGGTTTGATTTGTCCAGATTTGTGCCGATCTGGTGTTCCAACTCAAACCGCGCCACCTGGAATCTGGGGCACTCCAGGAGAACATGCCAGATGGACTCGCTCTTTTCGGGGTCGCATTCACAGGCCGGGTCGTCCTTGATTTTAAAGCGGTGTAGGTACTCCGCGATACCTCCGTGTCCGGTTAGAGCTTGCACTTGTGGGGGTGTTAACTTTGTCTTCGATATGACTCTATGCGCAAGCGCAACGTCTGGGAAGAAGACTTTGGTGACTTCCCCTGTGCTCGAAGCTTCGTACCGTTTTTGCCATTTTGCCACGGTGTCCTTACGGATTAGTTGTTTTGCGTAAGAGATGGGGTATAGGTCGTAGTTTGCGGCCGTCTTTTTGGTGAGTGCCGCTTTTTTGGCGAGTTCGTCGGCTCTCTCGTTACCAGTTGTGCCGATGTGTGCTCTTATCCAATATAGTTTGACGTCTCGGCCCTCTGCCCGTATTTCCTGTACGTTCCTCTTGATGGTGAAGGCTAAGGGGTGATATGTCGGGAAGCCGGCCAGCATTTCCAGGGACGACTTTGAGTCGCTGAGTATGCTCACCGTAGTCTCCCGACTCTTTTTCACCATCTCCACCGCTCTGTGGAGAGCGTACATTTCCGATTGGAATACTGTGCAGTAGGACTCAAGACGGAATGTCGAGTTCTTGATTTCCCTCCCTTCTTTCCACCATGTTAGGGCAGCTCCGACTTTCCCTTCAATCTTGCTGCCGTCCGTGTATATTTGGGGACCGGATATGTGGTGGCTGTTAGGAGTTTCTGTATCCAAGTTCTCGACATCTTCGTAAACTATTTGGATTTGCTTGCTGGGATGAGGTGTCTCGCTGTGGCTGACTCTCTTTTCCATTTCCCTGTCGGCCAGCGAGTCATCCAAGGCTTCTCCTCGTTTTGCCCTGTAAAGGCGCGCTGCTTCCTGGACTCTTAGGTCGATTGGTAGGAGGTCCGCCAATACCAGGGCCGCCGTTAATGAGACTGTACGGTATGACTTACAGATCTTCTGTGCGAACCCTCGCTGCAGCGTATCCAGTTGATTTCGTACGGATATCTTTGTGGCTGCGGGGGCCCACACGCTTGCTGCATACAGCACGATTGGCTCGATGACAGCGGTGTAGATGGTTTTTATTATGTCTGGGTTTAGTCCCCAATTCACCTTTGCTGCACACGCCAGTTGTTTATAAATGTCCGCAGTCTTTTTGCATATTGCGGAGACGTGTGCATTGAAGGTGAGCTTGTTGTCTATAGTCACTCCTAGCAAGCGGATCTCTGTGACGAGAGGTAAACGAGTATCTCCCATGATTATGATTGGTTCGTCATATTTAAGCTTCCTTGTCACAACCATTGCGTTGGTCTTATGTGGTGCAAAGTTTAGCTTGTTTCTGATTCCCCAAGTTCTCACGGTTTCTAGTGTCTCATTCACTTTGGCTTGTAGGGGGGGAGTGGTTGTGTCCGAGAACATAAGTACCACGTCATCGGCGAAAGCCTGGCAGTGTACCCCTTTTTGTTCAAGTAGAACCAAAAGTGTGTCCAGGAGGAGGTTCCACAGTGTGGGACCGCCTATGGAGCCCTGTACGCAGCCCTTGTTTGTGGACTTTTCGAATTGATGTCTGGCGTAATTGACTCTTACCCTCCTATTTTGTAGGTATGCCTCCATTATGCCGTAGAGATTACGAGGGCATTTTTTGGCAACCATTTGACTTTTTATAGCTGGCCACCACGCGTTGTCAAAGGCTCCCTCTATGTCGAGTGACACAACAATGACGATTTTCTTTTGTTCTATCTCGTGTCGTATGTGTGTCACCGCGTCGAAGAGCGAGTCCTCCGTGCTTCGTTGTGGCATAAAGCCGTATTGCCTAGAGCTGAGTTGAGGCAATAGGTGCCATTGGAGCCTGGAGATGACCATTTTTTCGACGATCTTCCCCAGGACAGAGAGCAGACCGATTGGGCGGTACGACTTGGGATGGGTGTAGTCTTCTTTTCCCGGTTTCCGCAGTATGCACACATGCGCGACTTTCCAGGCGTTTGGGAAGTGTGAGAGCGAAAGGCATTTATTCGCAATCGTCAAGAACACTTCTCTATTGCTGTTTATCGCCGCAGTGCATATGTCCGCTGTGAACCCGTCTGGTCCTGGTGCCTTTTTTGGGTTAAGTTGTTGTAATACCCTTAGTAGTTCTGTTTCTGTAAAAGGTGGATCCTCGCTAGACAGTTCTGGAAGTTCCGAGGCTGATTTCCCTTCTGTTTGATGTCGTATTTGCCTATGTTCTGTGGTTTCGGT
>OX376316.1:5000-30000 GCA_947369225.1 Hofmannophila pseudospretella
CCTAACCTAACCTAACCTAACCTAACCTAACCTAACCTAACCTAACCTAACCTAACCTAACCTAACCTAACCTAACCTAACCTAACCTAACCTAACCTAACCTAACCTAACCTAACCTAACCTAACCTAACCTAACCTAACCTAACCTAACCTAACCTAACCTAACCTAACCTAACCTAACCTAACCTAACCTAACCTAACCTAACCTAACCTAACCTAACCTAACCTAACCTAACCTAACCTAACCTAACCTAACCTAACCTAACCTAACCTAACCTAACCTAACCTAACCTAACCTAACCTAACCTAACCTAACCTAACCTAACCTAACCTAACCTAACCTAACCTAACCTAACCTAACCTAACCTAACCTAACCTAACCTAACCTAACCTAACCTAACCTAACCTAACCTAACCTAACCTAACCTAACCTAACCTAACCTAACCTAACCTAACCTAACCTAACCTAACCTAACCTAACCTAACCTAACCTAACCTAACCTAACCTAACCTAACCTAACCTAACCTAACCTAACCTAACCTAACCTAACCTAACCTAACCTAACCTAACCTAACCTAACCTAACCTAACCTAACCTAACCTAACCTAACCTAACCTAACCTAACCTAACCTAACCTAACCTAACCTAACCTAACCTAACCTAACCTAACCTAACCTAACCTAACCTAACCTAACCTAACCTAACCTAACCTAACCTAACCTAACCTAACCTAACCTAACCTAACCTAACCTAACCTAACCTAACCTAACCTAACCTAACCTAACCTAACCTAACCTAACCTAACCTAACCTAACCTAACCTAACCTAACCTAACCTAACCTAACCTAACCTAACCTAACCTAACCTAACCTAACCTAACCTAACCTAACCTAACCTAACCTAACCTAACCTAACCTAACCTAACCTAACCTAACCTAACCTAACCTAACCTAACCTAACCTAACCTAACCTAACCTAACCTAACCTAACCTAACCTAACCTAACCTAACCTAACCTAACCTAACCTAACCTAACCTAACCTAACCTAACCTAACCTAACCTAACCTAACCTAACCTAACCTAACCTAACCTAACCTAACCTAACCTAACCTAACCTAACCTAACCTAACCTAACCTAACCTAACCTAACCTAACCTAACCTAACCTAACCTAACCTAACCTAACCTAACCTAACCTAACCTAACCTAACCTAACCTAACCTAACCTAACCTAACCTAACCTAACCTAACCTAACCTAACCTAACCTAACCTAACCTAACCTAACCTAACCTAACCTAACCTAACCTAACCTAACCTAACCTAACCTAACCTAACCTAACCTAACCTAACCTAACCTAACCTAACCTAACCTAACCTAACCTAACCTAACCTAACCTAACCTAACCTAACCTAACCTAACCTAACCTAACCTAACCTAACCTAACCTAACCTAACCTAACCTAACCTAACCTAACCTAACCTAACCTAACCTAACCTAACCTAACCTAACCTAACCTAACCTAACCTAACCTAACCTAACCTAACCTAACCTAACCTAACCTAACCTAACCTAACCTAACCTAACCTAACCTAACCTAACCTAACCTAACCTAACCTAACCTAACCTAACCTAACCTAACCTAACCTAACCTAACCTAACCTAACCTAACCTAACCTAACCTAACCTAACCTAACCTAACCTAACCTAACCTAACCTAACCTAACCTAACCTAACCTAACCTAACCTAACCTAACCTAACCTAACCTAACCTAACCTAACCTAACCTAACCTAACCTAACCTAACCTAACCTAACCTAACCTAACCTAACCTAACCTAACCTAACCTAACCTAACCTAACCTAACCTAACCTAACCTAACCTAACCTAACCTAACCTAACCTAACCTAACCTAACCTAACCTAACCTAACCTAACCTAACCTAACCTAACCTAACCTAACCTAACCTAACCTAACCTAACCTAACCTAACCTAACCTAACCTAACCTAACCTAACCTAACCTAACCTAACCTAACCTAACCTAACCTAACCTAACCTAACCTAACCTAACCTAACCTAACCTAACCTAACCTAACCTAACCTAACCTAACCTAACCTAACCTAACCTAACCTAACCTAACCTAACCTAACCTAACCTAACCTAACCTAACCTAACCTAACCTAACCTAACCTAACCTAACCTAACCTAACCTAACCTAACCTAACCTAACCTAACCTAACCTAACCTAACCTAACCTAACCTAACCTAACCTAACCTAACCTAACCTAACCTAACCTAACCTAACCTAACCTAACCTAACCTAACCTAACCTAACCTAACCTAACCTAACCTAACCTAACCTAACCTAACCTAACCTAACCTAACCTAACCTAACCTAACCTAACCTAACCTAACCTAACCTAACCTAACCTAACCTAACCTAACCTAACCTAACCTAACCTAACCTAACCTAACCTAACCTAACCTAACCTAACCTAACCTAACCTAACCTAACCTAACCTAACCTAACCTAACCTAACCTAACCTAACCTAACCTAACCTAACCTAACCTAACCTAACCTAACCTAACCTAACCTAACCTAACCTAACCTAACCTAACCTAACCTAACCTAACCTAACCTAACCTAACCTAACCTAACCTAACCTAACCTAACCTAACCTAACCTAACCTAACCTAACCTAACCTAACCTAACCTAACCTAACCTAACCTAACCTAACCTAACCTAACCTAACCTAACCTAACCTAACCTAACCTAACCTAACCTAACCTAACCTAACCTAACCTAACCTAACCTAACCTAACCTAACCTAACCTAACCTAACCTAACCTAACCTAACCTAACCTAACCTAACCTAACCTAACCTAACCTAACCTAACCTAACCTAACCTAACCTAACCTAACCTAACCTAACCTAACCTAACCTAACCTAACCTAACCTAACCTAACCTAACCTAACCTAACCTAACCTAACCTAACCTAACCTAACCTAACCTAACCTAACCTAACCTAACCTAACCTAACCTAACCTAACCTAACCTAACCTAACCTAACCTAACCTAACCTAACCTAACCTAACCTAACCTAACCTAACCTAACCTAACCTAACCTAACCTAACCTAACCTAACCTAACCTAACCTAACCTAACCTAACCTAACCTAACCTAACCTAACCTAACCTAACCTAACCTAACCTAACCTAACCTAACCTAACCTAACCTAACCTAACCTAACCTAACCTAACCTAACCTAACCTAACCTAACCTAACCTAACCTAACCTAACCTAACCTAACCTAACCTAACCTAACCTAACCTAACCTAACCTAACCTAACCTAACCTAACCTAACCTAACCTAACCTAACCTAACCTAACCTAACCTAACCTAACCTAACCTAACCTAACCTAACCTAACCTAACCTAACCTAACCTAACCTAACCTAACCTAACCTAACCTAACCTAACCTAACCTAACCTAACCTAACCTAACCTAACCTAACCTAACCTAACCTAACCTAACCTAACCTAACCTAACCTAACCTAACCTAACCTAACCTAACCTAACCTAACCTAACCTAACCTAACCTAACCTAACCTAACCTAACCTAACCTAACCTAACCTAACCTAACCTAACCTAACCTAACCTAACCTAACCTAACCTAACCTAACCTAACCTAACCTAACCTAACCTAACCTAACCTAACCTAACCTAACCTAACCTAACCTAACCTAACCTAACCTAACCTAACCTAACCTAACCTAACCTAACCTAACCTAACCTAACCTAACCTAACCTAACCTAACCTAACCTAACCTAACCAGTAGCAACCCAAACTCGGTCACAATAACATCTAATTCACGTCGCTCCTCATTAAAAAATCGCTATCTTCTAAAATAACATTGTAAAGTGCATAGTGATAGTGCTAAGTGATAGTGCAAAGTGTACTTAACACCATACATTGGAGGCAACACCGAGGGCATCGAGGTTCCGGAGCTATTGAGTCTGGACTTTGCCGTCTCGTCACCCAGCCACCACAAAGTGTACAAGGTCAGCAATAACACCATTATACCGGGCTTCCTGTGATCTATCCACTGGTGCAAAAACCTTCAAAATCCCTTCAGCGGTTGTCGAGATAGAGCCTTCACAAGCCGGCCATACTTACGTGTAGCTTGACCTACTTTGGTGCAAACACGTGTAGGACAGCCAAATCATCTTGGGCTCCGCGAGCGGCTCGGCCTCCTCAGACACCACAGACACCATACCTGAAGACAGGCAGCAGCACCACACCAGCCAGTGCATCATCAGGTCACCAGCATCAGGAACCCCCCCTCATACCAACACCCCCCCCCCCCCTCACCCCTCGACACCACGTGAGAGGTACCCCCCCCCCGCCTTACCCCCTTCACCCCCCCTCGCCTCCCCACGAAACCTCCCCTCCCCCCCTCCCCTCCCCCCTCTTCAAGTACCTCACCCCCTCAAATTCAAGGAGCCATAACTCAGGAACGGCTGCACCTAGAGAATCGAGAGAGGTGTCGTTTTGAAGGGCTCTCCAGGACGCGTCGATTGGCCCCAACAGATTTCCCCTGCGGGACCCCCTCACCCCCTCAAATTCATAGAGTCATATCTCCGGAACGGCTGCAGCCACAGGATCGAGTGACGGCTCATTTTGAAGGGTTCCTCGAGGCGCACCAATCGACTCAATCGGATTTCCCCCCCTCTCACCCCCATCAACTTCATTGGACCTCAGCAGAACCTTTCACAATCTAAAGACACTATTCACACAGTGACCCAATAGACATAAGCTATTCATAAGAATTGTGTATAAAATCCTACCTAACCTAACCTAACAAAACATCCAAAATGTCGACCAAATCGGTAACGTCAATGACATCATCGATAAAAACAACAAAATCGAAAGTGACCAAAACGCCAAGCACCAAATCGGCCCCACCACACCCACCTCCAAGGAAGTCAAAAACCCCGACGAGGCCTCCAACAAAGAGTGTGGAAACATCGCTGCGTCAGAAAACTCTGACTAAAACGGCAGCGGCGGCGGCAATAAGGGTGGCGTCAAGTGATGTCAACTCCCAATCATCGGAGGTACCCCTTCCAAAAACACCTGAATCAGAACGTCAGGAGTTGGAAGCGGTATTAGACGAGCTCGACATCAAGAGCACACCGATATCGGCGGCCGACAACGAGGACTCTTGGTCTGACTTCTCGGCACAATCCAGTGCAATGGGGGGAAGGCTAAGTATGCTCCCACATCCAAGCAAGAGTAAAGGAGGAAAACCTGTAATAATGGATCTCGCCACACAAACAGCAAACGAGCTCCTCCAACGAGGGAAATCCGCGCTCGAGCTGGCGGGAAACATGAAAAAGGAGTGCAAGCTCGAAGCACATGACAGCTTGCAGGGTCTATACGAGATCATCTTGTCAATCTCCGACTCGAGAGCCCGCCACAAATGCTCACTCGAACAGGAACGAGCTCGAAATGCAAAAGAACTTGTTCGAGTTGAGAGGGCCCACCAGAGGGAGATAAATGCTCTCCACAAGACCCAACTCCAAAAAATCACAGAGGCGCAAACAACAATAGAGCGCACCCTAAAAGAGGCCCAGGATATAAAAACATGGCTAAACTTCGAGTTGGACGGCCCTCTACAAACAATAAAAACCATGGGTGAAGGCGTCGCCATGCTAAGCGCCGCTCCCCGATCTTCGACGCAAGTGGAGAAAACTAGCTCCCCGCAAATAGGTGACCACACCGGGATGCTAAAAACCATCAACGATAAGGCCAGCGAAATCGTTGTAAGGCTCTCCACACTCCAACACACGGTCGAGGATCTGGGAGACAGGACGGTGCTGGCACTTGCCAATCGCGACTCAGTCATCCCGTCGCAAATCCATGTCAAGGACCAGGGAACGGATGGCATAGCCCAGGACATAACGGAGATCAAAAACATCCTTCAGAATCTCCAAGGAAGACCTCCATGCCAAGCTCCCAGCATACAGGAGCAAAGGACCGCTATTGAGCCCCTACTGGTCCCCCTACAAGAGCAGGTGCGGTGCATAAACAGGGAGGTCAAAGAAGTGAAAGCCCTAAAGGAGCTCACCCTCAGCACCCCTCACAAAAACATCGGGGCGGAATTGGCCTTAACGGAAGTGAAAGACCAAATCAATGGCCTGAAAAACACGGTGGCCAAACTGACTGAGGACGAAGCTCCGAAAAGGCCAACTTACGCTCAGGTGGCCATGCGACCACGACCACCACCCGCACTTTTCCCACCAACTCCATCGCACACACTCATTATTCAGTCGAAGGACCCCCAACACACTGGAGAACAAGTCCTCCTGAAAGTAAGGAATGCGGTGGACACCAAAACCACGGGAATAAAAGTGGACAGAGTAAGGAAGGCTCGAAATCAAAAAGTCATCTTGAGCTGCACAGCGAAGAAAGACGCAAAGATAATCGCGGACCAGCTCAGGAAAACCAGCGGACTAACCGTCAGCGAACCAGCGAACAAGAACCCGCTGGTCGTCATTAGAGACGTCATGTCGTACCACACCAATGACGACATGGTCGACTCACTCAGGGCACAAAATGCCGACCTTTTCCGAGGCATCGAAGAGGGTCAAAAACTTATTAAAATAAGATACCGCAAAAAAGCAAGGAACCCACACGAGTGCCATCCAGTACTCGAGGTGTCCCCCATCGTCTGGCAGAAGCTGATAGAGGCCGGAAGGGTATACATAGGTCTCCAGCGACGGCCGGTTCTCGACCAGTCGCCACTAGTGCAGTGCTCGCGGTGCTTGGCCTACGGTCACTCCAAGAGAGTGTGTTCCGAGGCTAAGGACCGATGCAGCTACTGTGGAGACGACGGACACGCAATTTCCAAATGTCCAGAAAAGGCCAACGGCACAAAACCATCGTGCCGAAACTGCTGCCTGACAAAGCGGACCCCCCCAGAGACACTCCACACAGCATTCAGCGAAGAGTGTCCTGAAAGAGCAAAATGGGATGGAATAGCAAGATCGCGAGTTTCTTACTGCTAAGGGCACCCACAGGAACACTGCAAATTGCGCAATAAATGCGTCACAACAACAAGAACCAACAAACTCTCATTGTTACCTAAATGTGATCCAGGCAAATCTACAACGCTCTAAACTCGCAACAGCGGAGCTTCTGAGTGAGATGACTCGGAGGGGTGCTTCACTAGCTCTAGTACAAGAACCGTATACCGGAAACACAGGAGAAGTGAAACATTACCCAAACACCCGAGTTATCCAGCGTAAGACTAGTGCTGAAGGAAGAGTTAAAGCGGCAATAATCACAGTAGGAAACTTTATAGAGGTGATCGAGGATCCCCAACTAGTTACTGAGAATATTGCCGCAGCACGGATTAAGACTGGAAACACCACAGTGGGAGTTCTATCCGTATACCTCGATGGTAACGCACAAATCGGTACCGATATAGAGAGGATACGTAACGTCTGCGCAAACCTTAAAACCCAACATATCCTACTCGCCGGAGATGTCAATGCCTGGAGCCCATGGTGGGGAAGCAAAACAGCAGACCATCGCGGTGAGGAATACAGTTCATTTCTGAACGAAATGGATTTCCACATTCTCAATACAGGCGACAGTCCCACTTTCGAAACCTATCGGGGAGGAAAACTTTACGCTAGTCGAGTAGATGTCACAGCGTGCAGTTCCTCCCTCCTGGGTAAGGTCGACGAATGGACGGTGGACAGAAACATCACAACATCTGACCACAATGCCATAACCTTCACAGTACAACTCGAACAGGCTCCACAAGAACTAAAGCCACAAACGACCCGTACCTACAACACCAAGAAGGTAGACTGGTCCAAGTTCGTCACCACGCTCCGCGAAAACCTTGAGGGGAGCCAACTATCGACTGGGACAGCTGAGGCCACGGCTACCACGGAAGACCTGGAGAAGATTGTGGAATCATATATAACATGCATCACAAAGACTTGTGATACCGTGATCCCAACACTTAAAACAAAAAAAGGGAAAACATACCCACCATGGTGGACACCAACTCTCGAATCCTTAAAGAAAGAGGTTTTAACCAAGAAAAGACGGATTCGGAACGCCGCTCAACACAGAAGGCAAGGCGTCTACGAAGATTACGTAGCCACCAGGGACGACTACAACAATAAAGCCAAAGAGGCACAAACTACGAGCTGGAAAACTTTCTGCTCAACACAGGACAAAGAAAGTCTGTGGGATGGAGTCTACAGAGTCATTAGAAAGACGGCGAAGCGCAAAGAAGACTTATTATTAAGAGACTCTTCAGGAAACACCATAGGCCCAGAAGAGTCCGCGAAACTACTAGCGCTAACGTTCTACCCGGATGACACTGAGGACACCGAAACCACAGAACATAGGCAAATACGACATCAAACAGAAGGGAAATCAGCCTCGGAACTTCCAGAACTGTCTAGCGAGGATCCACCTTTTACAGAAACAGAACTACTAAGGGTATTACAACAACTTAACCCAAAAAAGGCACCAGGACCAGACGGGTTCACAGCGGACATATGCACTGCGGCGATAAACAGCAATAGAGAAGTGTTCTTGACGATTGCGAATAAATGCCTTTCGCTCTCACACTTCCCAAACGCCTGGAAAGTCGCGCATGTGTGCATACTGCGGAAACCGGGAAAAGAAGACTACACCCATCCCAAGTCGTACCGCCCAATCGGTCTGCTCTCTGTCCTGGGGAAGATCGTCGAAAAAATGGTCATCTCCAGGCTCCAATGGCACCTATTGCCTCAACTCAGCTCTAGGCAATACGGCTTTATGCCACAACGAAGCACGGAGGACTCGCTCTTCGACGCGGTGACACACATACGACACGAGATAGAACAAAAGAAAATCGTCATTGTTGTGTCACTCGACATAGAGGGAGCCTTTGACAACGCGTGGTGGCCAGCTATAAAAAGTCAAATGGTTGCCAAAAAATGCCCTCGCAATCTCTACGGCATAATGGAGGCATACCTACAAAATAGGAAGGTAAGAGTCAATTACGCCAGACATCAATTCGAAAAGTCCACAAACAAGGGCTGCGTACAGGGCTCCATAGGCGGTCCCACACTGTGGAACCTCCTCCTGGACACACTTTTGGTTCTACTTGAACAAAAAGGGGTACACTGCCAGGCTTTCGCCGATGACGTGGTACTTATGTTCTCGGACACAACCACTCCCCCTCTACAAGCCAAAGTGAATGAGACACTAGAAACCGTGAGAACTTGGGGAATCAGAAACAAGCTAAACTTTGCACCACATAAGACCAACGCAATGGTTGTGACAAGGAAGCTTAAATATGACGAACCAATCATAATCATGGGAGATACTCGTTTACCTCTCGTCACAGAGATCCGCTTGCTAGGAGTGACTATAGACAACAAGCTCACCTTCAATGCACACGTCTCCGCAATATGCAAAAAGACTGCGGACATTTATAAACAACTGGCGTGTGCAGCAAAGGTGAGTTGGGGACTAAACCCAGACATAATAAAAACCATCTACACCGCTGTCATCGAGCCAATCGTGCTGTATGCAGCAAGCGTGTGGGCCCCCGCAGCCACAAAGATATCCGTACGAAATCAACTGGATACGCTGCAGCGAGGGTTCGCACAAAAGATCTGTAAGTCATACCGTACAGTCTCATTAACGGCGGCCCTGGTATTGGCGGACCTCCTACCAATCGACCTAAGAGTCCAGGAAGCAGCGCGCCTGTACAGGGCAAAACGAGGAGAAGCCTTGGATGACTCGCTGGCCGACAGGGAAATGGAAAAGAGAGTCAGCCACAGCGAGACACCTCATCCCAGCAAGCAAATCCAAATAGTTTACGAAGATGTCGAGAACTTGGATACAGAAACTCCTAACAGCCACCACATATCCGGTCCCCAAATATACACGGACGGCAGCAAGATTGAAGGGAAAGTCGGAGCTGCCCTAACATGGTGGAAAGAAGGGAGGGAAATCAAGAACTCGACATTCCGTCTTGAGTCCTACTGCACAGTATTCCAATCGGAAATGTACGCTCTCCACAGAGCGGTGGAGATGGTGAAAAAGAGTCGGGAGACTACGGTGAGCATACTCAGCGACTCAAAGTCGTCCCTGGAAATGCTGGCCGGCTTCCCGACATATCACCCCTTAGCCTTCACCATCAAGAGGAACGTACAGGAAATACGGGCAGAGGGCCGAGACGTCAAACTATATTGGATAAGAGCACACGTCGGCACAACCGGAAACGAGAGAGCCGACGAACTCGCCAAAAAAGCGGCACTCACCAAAAAGACGGCCGCAAACTACGACCTATACCCCATCTCTTACGCAAAACAACTAATCCGTAAGGACACCGTGGCAAAATGGCAAAAACGGTACGAAGCTTCGAGCACAGGGGAAGTCACCAAAGTCTTCTTCCCAGACGTTGCGCTTGCGCATAGAGTCATATCGAAGACAAAGTTAACACCCCCACAAGTGCAAGCTCTAACCGGACACGGAGGTATCGCGGAGTACCTACACCGCTTTAAAATCAAGGACGACCCGGCCTGTGAATGCGACCCCGAAAAGAGCGAGTCCATCTGGCATGTTCTCCTGGAGTGCCCCAGATTCCAGGTGGCGCGGTTTGAGTTGGAACACCAGATCGACACAAATCTGGACAAATCAAACCTTAGCGAGGTCATTTCCGACGGGTCAAAGAGAGAGTTCTTCCTGAGTTTCGCTGAAAGTGTCATGCGTAAAGCGGCAGTAAGAAATAAAACACCAACCGCGACGAGTCAGCAACATCCCACGCAGACACAACAAATCCAAGTGTCGGACCACACCTTAGACACAGAGGCTGAAAGCGAAACATCCACTCAAACCATCGAACAGGAATCAAGGACCTTACTGGACCTGACGGACGTGAGTACCCCGGGAGTGACGCTGCGGACGGTAGCTCTTTTCATGGACACGGCACGCGAAAAGCTAGGAATAGTTTTTGTACGCGGCCTCGACAACGGCAGGGTGGCCATGTCTCCTGGTTACGGAGCGGCGTTAAAAGGCTCCACAAACAAACCTAAAATGAAATCACCGGAACTCATGCAGCTTCCTGAAATAACAATAAAAGGAATCAAAGTACGCAAAGGCGGAACAAAAACTGGGAAAACGTTGATAATTATCCCCATCGTTACAGCAGAGGATTACATAAACCTAATAGTGATATTGGAATCGCTAAAATCCGCCGCAGAACTGAGCGGAAAAATGGGGGCAACAATCAGCGTGGACTCTATGGTAGTGAGCAACATAAAAGCGGACGTGGCATTCTATGCGGATGTGAGGCGATGCGCGGACACTCTAAGAATAATCCTGTACGAAGACCGCGGCGAAGACCTCTCCTTCATGCAGCCAAAACCAAAAACGGTAAACCGTGAGGGTGACAGGCGCGATGGGGCAGGTTCGCAGCGGAACCCGGGGACGAGTTGGACGTATGATCCCGGCCAAATTGCACCTGAGTCTCCAAAAACCAACAGCGAGACACTCCAGGAGAAACGAGCCTCTGAAAAAACAACTCGGAGAGAAGATGCCTGGAATCAAAAACAAACGGACCAACTGGACACATACAGACAACTAACAGCCTTGTCACAAGCGGCAGACGGAAGTGCTCAACAAACACCAATCGAGCAGGCCGGATGGAAACGGAAAATGAGGGAATTAGCTCAAGGTAACCCAATCGCTACCTTTCTGGACACCTTTTTAAAACGGGACAAAACCATTCCGTCCCGAGAGCTACCTGACACAACCTCCAACCCCAGTCCAACAAAGGCCGATCTCAAGCTGGTGGAGCCTCCAAAACTAATAGCCGCGGATACCCCCCTAAAACACATGGTCAATGCTTTCCTGGAGTTCCGGGCATCAACAGCCGGACACCTACGCATAACGGAGGAAACCTGCAAAGACATCCTAAATGCCTTCACAAAAAATAACAAAAGGCTAGCCGACAAGCTGGAGTCCGAGAAAGCGGCAATATTTGACAATATGACAGGTGAAGTCATAAAGGGCAACAAATCGGGTAAATACATGGCGGCGTACGGCATCGGATGTGGGTTTGTCACCCCTGTAGATGAAACGTCGGACCAGAGCAAATTTGTTGCCCCAGAGACAGAAAGGCACCTAGTCGTCAGCGAGCGCACTCGTATAATGCTAGATGTCCACGTTCTCAAAAGGGCAGACGCTCTATGCTCGGGAATAGAGGAGGAGCGGAGCTTCAGCACCTGGAAGGAACCAAAAATCGAGTGGATAAACGGCGTACCCGGCTGCGGAAAAACCACGTGGATCATAAACCATTTTACACCAGGTAAAGACCTCATCATCACGACTACTCTGGAAGCCGCCGCAGACGTCAGGGAGCGGCTGAAGAGTAAGCGTGGAGTCGAGGACGGAAAGAGGCACGTAAGAACTCTAGCCTCTATACTGGTAAACGGTTTACCCACGGGGAAGGACGGCACGACGGGATACGACCGTATAACAGTGGACGAGGCGCTCATGAACCACCTCGGAGCTCTAGTCATGGCGAGCCAACTGGCCGGAGCAAATACACTGGTGCTAATAGGGGACTTCAACCAGATCCCCTACATAGACAGAGACAACCTGTTTGTTCAACAATATGCGAGACCCGACCGCATCGTGAGCATCACGCAGGAACTAATATGCACGCACCGAAACCCAATGGACGTCGCATATGCCTTGCGTCAAATCTACCCGGGTATCTACTCATCGAGGAGTCAAGTGACCTCATTAAAAATGGAGAGATATTCGGGGGGGACTATACCGAGGGATATCACAAACTGCCTATACCTAGTCCATACACAGGCGGACAAAGAACTGCTCCGCGAAATGGGTTTTGGGGCGGGCGAGTCATCGCGTGTGCTCACGGTGCACGAAGCGCAGGGCCTCACATATAACACGGTCATAATTATAAGAACTAAAACAGGGAAAAACAACATCTACGACAGCATCCCGCATGCAGTCGTCGCTGTCTCACGACACACTCAGAGCTGCACGTACTACAGCGACGACAGCAATGACGCAGTGGCGCACTTTATCTTGGCGGCCTCGAGAACGGCACCTAGTAATATTATTGCCTACATCACCAAAATGGCTATAACAGCTGGAGACACCAAGGTTTTGGTGGAGCTGAGAAAGTGCAAAGGCGAAACGCCAACAACAAACACTTAATCCGAACGACGAGCCGATTCGGTCAACAACTAGGCAATTAGGCACCATATATTAAAGTGTGTACAATACAATTAACCTGTATAATAATTACAATTATAAATCACACGTTTGTAAACATTAAATTTAGCATATCACTTAGCATATAACTTACCATTGTATTAATGTTAAGGATAAACATTGTTAACATCATTTGAAAAAAAAAAAAAAAAAAAAATACACAAACAAAAGATGAGCGACTACATTAGATGAAAACATTATTTAAACAAAAATTACATAAGCAAAAAAGAATTAAATTGCATTATCAAGAGCTTTGACTCAAGTCAAAGGTGTAAAAAAGACTACATAAAAAAAAAAAAAAAAAAAAAAAAAAAAAAAACCTAACCTAACCTAACCTAACCTAACCTAACCTAACCTAACCTAACCTAACCTAACCTAACCTAACCTAACCTAACCTAACCTAACCTAACCTAACCTAACCTAACCTAACCTAACCTAACCTAACCTAACCTAACCTAACCTAACCTAACCTAACCTAACCTAACCTAACCTAACCTAACCTAACCTAACCTAACCTAACCTAACCTAACCTAACCTAACCTAACCTAACCTAACCTAACCTAACCTAACCTAACCTAACCTAACCTAACCTAACCTAACCTAACCTAACCTAACCTAACCTAACCTAACCTAACCTAACCTAACCTAACCTAACCTAACCTAACCTAACCTAACCTAACCTAACCTAACCTAACCTAACCTAACCTAACCTAACCTAACCTAACCTAACCTAACCTAACCTAACCTAACCTAACCTAACCTAACCTAACCTAACCTAACCTAACCTAACCTAACCTAACCTAACCTAACCTAACCTAACCTAACCTAACCTAACCTAACCTAACCTAACCTAACCTAACCTAACCTAACCTAACCTAACCTAACCTAACCTAACCTAACCTAACCTAACCTAACCTAACCTAACCTAACCTAACCTAACCTAACCTAACCTAACCTAACCTAACCTAACCTAACCTAACCTAACCTAACCTAACCTAACCTAACCTAACCTAACCTAACCTAACCTAACCTAACCTAACCTAACCTAACCTAACCTAACCTAACCTAACCTAACCTAACCTAACCTAACCTAACCTAACCTAACCTAACCTAACCTAACCTAACCTAACCTAACCTAACCTAACCTAACCTAACCTAACCTAACCTAACCTAACCTAACCTAACCTAACCTAACCTAACCTAACCTAACCTAACCTAACCTAACCTAACCTAACCTAACCTAACCTAACCTAACCTAACCTAACCTAACCTAACCTAACCTAACCTAACCTAACCTAACCTAACCTAACCTAACCTAACCTAACCTAACCTAACCTAACCTAACCTAACCTAACCTAACCTAACCTAACCTAACCTAACCTAACCTAACCTAACCTAACCTAACCTAACCTAACCTAACCTAACCTAACCTAACCTAACCTAACCTAACCTAACCTAACCTAACCTAACCTAACCTAACCTAACCTAACCTAACCTAACCTAACCTAACCTAACCTAACCTAACCTAACCTAACCTAACCTAACCTAACCTAACCTAACCTAACCTAACCTAACCTAACCTAACCTAACCTAACCTAACCTAACCTAACCTAACCTAACCTAACCTAACCTAACCTAACCTAACCTAACCTAACCTAACCTAACCTAACCTAACCTAACCTAACCTAACCTAACCTAACCTAACCTAACCTAACCTAACCTAACCTAACCTAACCTAACCTAACCTAACCTAACCTAACCTAACCTAACCTAACCTAACCTAACCTAACCTAACCTAACCTAACCTAACCTAACCTAACCTAACCTAACCTAACCTAACCTAACCTAACCTAACCTAACCTAACCTAACCTAACCTAACCTAACCTAACCTAACCTAACCTAACCTAACCTAACCTAACCTAACCTAACCTAACCTAACCTAACCTAACCTAACCTAACCTAACCTAACCTAACCTAACCTAACCTAACCTAACCTAACCTAACCTAACCTAACCTAACCTAACCTAACCTAACCTAACCTAACCTAACCTAACCTAACCTAACCTAACCTAACCTAACCTAACCTAACCTAACCTAACCTAACCTAACCTAACCTAACCTAACCTAACCTAACCTAACCTAACCTAACCTAACCTAACCTAACCTAACCTAACCTAACCTAACCTAACCTAACCTAACCTAACCTAACCTAACCTAACCTAACCTAACCTAACCTAACCTAACCTAACCTAACCTAACCTAACCTAACCTAACCTAACCTAACCTAACCTAACCTAACCTAACCTAACCTAACCTAACCTAACCTAACCTAACCTAACCTAACCTAACCTAACCTAACCTAACCTAACCTAACCTAACCTAACCTAACCTAACCTAACCTAACCTAACCTAACCTAACCTAACCTAACCTAACCTAACCTAACCTAACCTAACCTAACCTAACCTAACCTAACCTAACCTAACCTAACCTAACCTAACCTAACCTAACCTAACCTAACCTAACCTAACCTAACCTAACCTAACCTAACCTAACCTAACCTAACCTAACCTAACCTAACCTAACCTAACCTAACCTAACCTAACCTAACCTAACCTAACCTAACCTAACCTAACCTAACCTAACCTAACCTAACCTAACCTAACCTAACCTAACCTAACCTAACCTAACCTAACCTAACCTAACCTAACCTAACCTAACCTAACCTAACCTAACCTAACCTAACCTAACCTAACCTAACCTAACCTAACCTAACCTAACCTAACCTAACCTAACCTAACCTAACCTAACCTAACCTAACCTAACCTAACCTAACCTAACCTAACCTAACCTAACCTAACCTAACCTAACCTAACCTAACCTAACCTAACCTAACCTAACCTAACCTAACCTAACCTAACCTAACCTAACCTAACCTAACCTAACCTAACCTAACCTAACCTAACCTAACCTAACCTAACCTAACCTAACCTAACCTAACCTAACCTAACCTAACCTAACCTAACCTAACCTAACCTAACCTAACCTAACCTAACCTAACCTAACCTAACCTAACCTAACCTAACCTAACCTAACCTAACCTAACCTAACCTAACCTAACCTAACCTAACCTAACCTAACCTAACCTAACCTAACCTAACCTAACCTAACCTAACCTAACCTAACCTAACCTAACCTAACCTAACCTAACCTAACCTAACCTAACCTAACCTAACCTAACCTAACCTAACCTAACCTAACCTAACCTAACCTAACCTAACCTAACCTAACCTAACCTAACCTAACCTAACCTAACCTAACCTAACCTAACCTAACCTAACCTAACCTAACCTAACCTAACCTAACCTAACCTAACCTAACCTAACCTAACCTAACCTAACCTAACCTAACCTAACCTAACCTAACCTAACCTAACCTAACCTAACCTAACCTAACCTAACCTAACCTAACCTAACCTAACCTAACCTAACCTAACCTAACCTAACCTAACCTAACCTAACCTAACCTAACCTAACCTAACCTAACCTAACCTAACCTAACCTAACCTAACCTAACCTAACCTAACCTAACCTAACCCAGTAGCAACCCAAACTCGGTCACAATAACATCTAATTCACGTCGCTCCTCATTAAAAAATCGCTATCTTCTAAAATAACATTGTAAAGTGCATAGTGATAGTGCTAAGTGATAGTGCAAAGTGTACTTAACACCATACATTGGAGGCAACACCGAGGGCATCGAGGTTCCGGAGCTATTGAGTCTGGACTTTGCCGTCTCGTCACCCAGCCACCACAAAGTGTACAAGGTCAGCAAAAACACCATTATATCGGGCTTCCTGTGATCTATCCACTGGTGCAAAAACCATCAAAATCCCTTCAGCGGTTGTCGAGATAGAGCCTTCACAAGCCGGCCATACTTACGTGTAGCTTGACCTACTTTGGTGCAAACACGTGGAGGACAGCCAAATCATCTTGGGCTCCGCGAGCGGCTCGGCCTCCTCAGACACCACAGACACCATACCTGAAGACAGGCAGCAACACCACACCAGCCAGTGCATCATCAGGTCACCAGCATCAGGAACCCCCCCTCATACCAACACCCCCCCCCCCTCACCCCTCGACACCACGTGAGAGGTCCCCCCCCCGCCCTACCCCCTTCACCCCCCCTCGCCACCCCACGAAACCTCCCCCTCCCCCCCCCCCCCCCCCTTCAAGTACCTCACCCCCTCAAATTCAAGGAGCCATAACTCAGGAACGGCTGCACCTAGAGAATCGAGAGGGGTGTCGTTTTGAAGGGCTCTCCAGGACGCGTCGATTGGCCCCAACAGATTTCCCCTGCGGGACCCCCTCACCCCCTCAAATTCATAGAGTCATATCTCCGGAACGGCTGCAGCCACAGGATCGAGTGACGGCTTATTTTGAAGGGTTCCTCGAGGCGCACCAATCGGCTCAAACGGATTTCCCCCCCTCTCACCCCCATCAACTTCATTGGACCTCAGCAGAACCTTTCACAATCTAAAGACACTATTCACACAGTGACCCAATAGACATAAGCTATTCATAAGAATTGTGTATAAAAACCTACCTAACCTAACCTAACAAAACATCCAAAATGTCGACCAAATCGGTAACGTCAATGACATCATCGATAAAAACAACAAAATCGAAAGTGACCAAAACGCCAAGCACCAAATCGGCCCCACCACACCCACCTCCAAGGAAGTCAAAAACCCCGACGAGGCCTCCAACAAAGAGTGTGGAAACATCGCTACGTCAGAAAACTCTGACTAAAACGGCAGCGGCGGCGGCAATAAGGGTGGCGTCAAGTGATGTCAACTCCCAATCATCGGAGGTACCCCTTCCAAAAACACCTGAATCAGAACGTCAGGAGTTGGAAGCGGTATTAGACGAGCTCGACATCAAGAGCACACCGATATCGGCGGCCGACAACGAGGACTCTTGGTCTGACTTCTCGGCACAATCCAGTGCAATGGGGGGAAGGCTAAGTATGCTCCCACATCCAAGCAAGAGTAAAGGAGGAAAACCTGTAATAATGGATCTCGCCACACAAACAGCTAACGAGCTCCTCCAACGAGGGAAATCCGCGCTCGAGCTGGCGGGAAACATGAAAAAGGAGTGCAAGCTCGAAGCACATGACAGCTTGCAGGGTTTATACGAGATCATCTTGTCAATCTCCGACTCGAGAGCCCGCCACAAATGCTCACTCGAACAGGAACGAGCTCGGAATGCAAAAGAACTTGTTCGAGTTGAGAGGGCCCACCAGAGGGAGATAAATGATCTCCACAAGACCCAACTCCAAAAAATCACAGAGGCGCAAACAACAATAGAGCGCACACTAAAAGAGGCCCAGGATATAAAAACATGGCTAAACTTCGAATTGGACGGCCCTCTACAAACAATAAAAACCATGGGTGAAGGCGTCGCCATGCTAAGCGCCGCTCCCCGATCTTCGACGCAAGTGGAGAAAACTAGCTCCCCGCAAATAGGTGACCACACCGGGATGCTAAAAACCATCAACGATAAGGCCAGCGAAATCGTTGTAAGGCTCTCCACACTCCAACACACGGTCGAGGATCTGGGAGACAGGACGGTGCTGGCACTTGCCAATCGCGACTCAGTCATCCCGTCGCAAATCCATGTCAAGGACCCGGGAACGGATGGCATAGCCCAGGACATAACGGAGATCAAAAACATCCTTCAAAATCTCCAAGGAAGACCTCCATGCCAAGCTCCCAGCTTACAGGAGCAAAGGACCGCTATTGAGCCCCTACTGGTCCCCCTACAAGAGCAGGTGCGGTGCATAAACAGGGAGGTCAAAGAAGTGAAAGCCCTAAAGGAGCTCACCCTCAGCACCCCTCACAAAAACATCGGGGCGGAATTGGCCTTAACGGAAGTGAAAGACCAAATCAATGGCCTGAAAAACACGGTGGCCAAACTGACTGAGGACGAAGCTCCGAAAAGGCCAACTTACGCTCAGGTGGCCATGCGACCAAGACCACCACCCGCACTTTTCCCACCAACTCCATCGCACACACTCATTATTCAGTCGAAGGACCCCCAACACACTGGAGAACAAGTCCTCCTAAAAGTAAGGAATGCGGTGGACACCAAAACCACGGGAATAAAAGTGGACAGAGTAAGAAAGGCTCGAAATCAAAAAGTCATCTTGAGCTGCACAGCGAAGAAAGACGCAAAGATAATCGCGGACCAGCTCAGGAAAACCAGCGGACTAACCGTCAGCGAACCAGCGAACAAGAACCCGCTGGTCGTCATTAGAGACGTCATGTCGTACCACACCAATGACGACATGGTCGACTCACTCAGGGCACAAAATGCCGACCTTTTCCGAGGCATCGAAGAGGGTCAAAAACTTATTAAAATAAGATACCGCAAAAAAGCAAGGAACCCACACGAGTGCCATCCAGTACTCGAGGTGTCCCCCATCGTCTGGCAGAAGCTGATAGAGGCCGGAAGGGTATACATAGGTCTCCAGCGACGGCCGGTTCTCGACCAGTCGCCACTAGTGCAGTGCTCGCGGTGCTTGGCCTACGGTCACTCCAAGAGAGTGTGTTCCGAGGCTAAGGACCGATGCAGCTACTGTGGAGACGACGGACACGCAATTTCCAAATGTCCAGAAAAGGCCAACGGCACAAAACCATCGTGCCGAAACTGCTGCCTGACAAAGCGGACCCCCCCAGAGACACTCCACACAGCATTCAGCGAAGAGTGTCCTGAAAGAGCAAAATGGGATGGAATAGCAAGATCGCGAGTTTCTTACTGCTAAGGGCACCCACAGGAACACTGCAAATTGCGCAATAAATGCGTCACAACAACAAGAACCAACAAACTCTCATTGTTACCTAAATGTGATCCAGGCAAATCTACAACGCTCTAAACTCGCAACAGCGGAGCTTCTGAGTGAGATGACTCGGAGGGGTGCTTCACTAGCTCTAGTACAAGAACCGTATACCGGAAACACAGGAGAAGTGAAACATTACCCAAACACCCGAGTTATCCAGCGTAAGACTAGTGCTGAAGGAAGAGTTAAAGCGGCAATAATCACAGTAGGAAACTGTATAGAGGTGATCGAGGATCCCCAACTAGTTACTGAAAATATTGCCGCAGCACGGATTAAGACTGGAAACACCACAGTGGGAGTTCTATCCGTATACCTCGATGGTAACGCACAAATCGGTACCGATATAGAGAGGATACGTAACGTCTGCGCAAACCTTAAAACCCAACATATCATACTCGCCGGAGATGTCAATGCCTGGAGCCCATGGTGGGGAAGCAAAACAGCAGACCATCGCGGTGAGGAATACAGTTCATTTCTGAACGAAATGGATTACCACATTCTTAATACAGGCGACAGTCCCACTTTCGAAACCTATCGGGGAGGAAAACTTTACGCTAGTCGAGTAGATGTCACAGCGTGCAGTTCCTCCCTCCTGGGTAAAGTCGACGAATGGACGGTGGACAGAAACATCACAACATCTGACCACAATGCCATAACCTTCACAGTAAAACTCGAACAGGCTCCACAAGAACTAAAGCCACAAACGACCCGTACCTACAACACCAAGAAGGTAGACTGGTCCAAGTTCGTCACCACGCTCCGCGAAAACCTTGAGGGGAGCCAACTATCGACTGGGACAGCTGAGGCCACGGCTACCACGGAAGACCTGGAGAAGATTGTGGAATCATACATAACATGCATCACAAAGACTTGTGATACCGTGATCCCAACACTTAAAACCAAAAAAGGGAAAACATACCCACCATGGTGGACACCAACTCTCGAATCCTTAAAGAAAGAGGTTTTAACCAAGAAAAGACGGATTCGGAACGCCGCTCAACACAGAAGGCAAGGCGTCTACGAAGATTACGTAGCCACCAGGGACGACTACAACAATAAAGCCAAAGAGGCACAAACTACGAGCTGGAAAACTTTCTGCTCAACACAGGACAGAGAAAGTCTGTGGGATGGAGTCTACAGAGTCATTAGAAAGACGGCGAAGCGCAAAGAAGACTTATTATTAAGAGACTCTTCAGGAAACACCATAGGCCCAGAAGAGTCCGCGAAACTACTAGCGCTAACGTTCTACCCGGATGACACTGAGGACACCGAAACCACAGAACATAGGCAAATACGACATCAAACAAAAGGGAAATCAGCCTCGGAACTTCCAGAACTGTCCAGCGAGGATCCACCTTTTACAGAAACAGAACTACTAAGGGTATTACAACAACTTAACCCAAAAAAGGCACCAGGACCAGACGGGTTCACAGCGGACATATGCACTGCGGCGATAAACAGCAATAGAGAAGTGTTCTTGACGATTGCGAATAAATGCCTTTCGCTCTCACACTTCCCAAACGCCTGGAAAGTCGCGCATGTGTGCATACTGCGGAAACCGGGAAAAGAAGACTACACCCATCCCAAGTCGTACCGCCCAATCGGTCTGCTCTCTGTCCTGGGGAAGATCGTCGAAAAAATGGTCATCTCCAGGCTCCAATGGCACCTATTGCCTCAACTCAGCTCTAGGCAATACGGCTTTATGCCACAACGAAGTACGGAGGACTCGCTCTTCGACGCGGTGACACACATACGACACGAGATAGAACAAAAGAAAATCGTCATTGTTGTGTCACTCGACATAGAGGGAGCCTTTGACAACGCGTGGTGGCCAGCTATAAAAAGTCAAATGGTTGCCAAAAAATGCCCTCGTAATCTCTACGGCATAATGGAGGCATACCTACAAAATAGGAGGGTAAGAGTCAATTACGCCAGACATCAATTCGAAAAGTCCACAAACAAGGGCTGCGTACAGGGCTCCATAGGCGGTCCCACACTGTGGAACCTCCTCCTGGACACACTTTTGGTTCTACTTGAACAAAAAGGGGTACACTGCCAAGCTTTCGCCGATGACGTGGTACTTATGTTCTCGGACACAACCACTCCCCCCCTACAAGCCAAAGTGAATGAGACACTAGAAACCGTGAGAACTTGGGGAATCAGAAACAAGCTAAACTTTGCACCACATAAGACCAACGCAATGGTTGTGACAAGGAAGCTTAAATATGACGAACCAATCATAATCATGGGAGATACTCGTTTACCTCTCGTCACAGAGATCCGCTTGCTAGGAGTGACTATAGACAACAAGCTCACCTTCAATGCACACGTCTCCGCAATATGCAAAAAGACTGCGGACATTTATAAACAACTGGCGTGTGCAGCAAAGGTGAATTGGGGACTAAACCCAGACATAATAAAAACCATCTACACCGCTGTCATCGAGCCAATCGTGCTGTATGCAGCAAGCGTGTGGGCCCCCGCAGCCACAAAGATATCCGTACGAAATCAACTGGATACGCTGCAGCGAGGGTTCGCACAGAAGATCTGTAAGTCATACCGTACAGTCTCATTAACGGCGGCCCTGGTATTGGCGGACCTCCTACCAATCGACCTAAGAGTCCAGGAAGCAGCGCGCCTTTACAGGGCAAAACGAGGAGAAGCCTTGGATGACTCGCTGGCCGACAGGGAAATGGAAAAGAGAGTCAGCCACAGCGAGACACCTCATCCCAGCAAGCAAATCCAAATAGTTTACGAAGATGTCGAGAACTTGGATACAGAAACTCCTAACAGCCACCACATATCCGGTCCCCAAATATACACGGACGGCAGCAAGATTGAAGGGAAAGTCGGAGCTGCCCTAACATGGTGGAAAGAAGGGAGGGAAATCAAGAACTCGACATTCCGTCTTGAGTCCTACTGCACAGTATTCCAATCGGAAATGTACGCTCTCCACAGAGCGGTGGAGATGGTGAAAAAGAGTCGGGAGACTACGGTGAGCATACTCAGCGACTCAAAGTCGTCCCTGGAAATGCTGGCCGGCTTCCCGACATATCACCCCTTAGCCTTCACCATCAAGAGGAACGTACAGGAAATACGGGCAGAGGGCCGAGACGTCAAACTATATTGGATAAGAGCACACGTCGGCACAACCGGAAACGAGAGAGCCGACGAACTCGCCAAAAAAGCGGCACTCACCAAAAAGACGGCCGCAAACTACGACCTATACCCCATCTCTTACGCAAAACAACTAATCCGTAAGGACACCGTGGCAAAATGGCAAAAACGGTACGAAGCTTCGAGCACAGGGGAAGTCACCAAAGTCTTCTTCCCAGACGTTGCGCTTGCGCATAGAGTCATATCGAAGACAAAGTTAACACCCCCACAAGTGCAAGCTCTAACCGGACACGGAGGTATCGCGGAGTACCTACACCGCTTTAAAATCAAGGACGACCCGGCCTGTGAATGCGACCCCGGAAAGAGCGAGTCCATCTGGCATGTTCTCCTGGAGTGCCCCAGATTCCAGGTGGCGCGGTTTGAGTTGGAACACCAGATCGACACAAATCTGGACAAATCAAACCTTAGCGAGGTCATTTCCGACGGGTCAAAGAGAGAGTTCTTCCTGAGTTTCGCTGAAAGTGTCATGCGTAAAGCGGCAGTAAGAAATAAAACACCAACCGCGACGAGTCAGCAACAACCCACGCAGACACAACAAATCCAAGTGTCGGACCACACCTTAGACACAGAGGCTGAAAGCGAAACATCCACTCAAACCATCGAACAGGAATCAAGGACCTTACTGGACCTGACGGACGTGAGTACCCCGGGAGTGACGCTGCGGACGGTAGCTCTTTTCATGGACACGGCACGCGAAAAGCTAGGAATAGTTTTTGTACGCGGCCTCGACAACGGCAGGGTGGCCATGTCTCCTGGTTACGGAGCGGCGTTAAAAGGCTCCACAAACAAACCTAAAATGAAATCACCGGAACTCATGCAGCTTCCTGAAATAACAATAAAAGGAATCAAAGTACGCAAAGGCGGAACAAAAACTGGGAAAACGTTGATAATTATCCCCATCGTTACAGCAGAGGATTACATAAACCTAATAGTGATATTGGAATCGCTAAAATCCGCCGCAGAACTGAGCGGAAAAATGGGGGCAACAATCAGCGTGGACTCTATGGTAGTGAGCAACATAAAAGCGGACGTGGCATTCTATGCGGATGTGAGGCGATGCGCGGACACTCTAAGAATAATCATGTACGAAGACCGCGGCGAAGACCTCTCCTTCATGCAGCCAAAACCAAAAACGGTAAACCGTGATGGTGACAGGCGCGATGGGGCAGGTTCGCAGCGGAACCCGGGGACGAGTTGGACGTATGATCCCGGCCAAATTGCACCTGAGTCTCCAAAAACCAACAGCGAGACACTCCAGGAGAAACGAGCCTCTGAAAAAACAACTCGGAGAGAAGATGCCTGGAATCAAAAACAAACGGACCAACTGGACACATACAGACAACTAACAGCCTTGTCACAAGCGGCAGACGGAAGTGCTCAACAAACACCAATCGAGCAGGCCGGATGGAAACGGAAAATGAGGGAATTAGCTCAAGGTAACCCAATCGCTACCTTTCTGGACACCTTTTTAAAACGGGACAAAACCATTCCGTCCCGAGAGCTACCTGACACAACCTCCAACCCCAGTCCAACAAAGGCCGACCTCAAGCTGGTGGAGCCTCCAAAACTAATAGCCGCGAATACCCCCC